>QJOA01000671.1:0-34877 GCA_004155915.1 Monosporascus sp. CRB-9-2 | reverse complement strand
TTCTTTTTATTCTTTTTATTCTTTTTATTCTTTTTATTCTTTTTATTCTTTTTATTCTTTTTATTCTTTTTATTCTTTTTATTCTTTTTATTCTTTTTATTATAACTTTTATCGCAACTTTTATAACGTGTCTTTCGGTTATTATTACTTAAATTATTCAAGTTACTTTCGGTATTTAAATTTAAATTTAAATCCGAATTAAAGTCGGACGACGATAAAAGCTAAATAATAAAAAGAAGCTATTACTGCTCTCTCCACCACCTTCGCCGTTACCGCCACTACCATTACCATCGCTATCTAAAAATAAAAACGAAAAGGTGGCGCATAAAACGATATTATCGACAAAGATCTTATACGTAAGCCGTTACCGACCAAGCTACGCCAATTATTTATAAGATCGGCTGGAAAAAAAATCAACTTCGTATTTTTCTCCTTTCCTTTTTTCTTTTTCTTAAATAAATTTTTTTTTAAAAAAGAGAACTTTAATACGTCTCCGGTTAAAGATATATAACCATATTTTGGATTCGTAAAAACAATTTAAAAATACTTATATAACAATCTAAACGGCAATAATATACTTACTGGTTTCGATAGCTTCGACGGTCCCGTTTTTAATAACGGGCCATTACTTTTTAAATAAAGCTTACTAATTAATAATTCTTCGAATCATTTAAACTTTTATTTATACAATTCATTTATACTATTAACTTTATAAAATTCTTCTTCTACTACCTACTAACTTTATTCGGCCAGCTCGTACTATTCTTTCTTAACGGTAACCTTCGCGGTAAGCATCTCGACGGTTTTACGTAAGCAATTTATCTCAAGGCGAAATCGTTTTTACTTTAAAATTAACTTTTTTAATTCGATACAAAAATTATAAAATAATAATATATAAATATTTTTTATTAAGCAACTTCGTTATATAAAGGTCTTAATTAAATTCTAATAAATTTTTATTTTTATAATATACTTAACCGAACAAATTTAATTTCGTAATCCTGCCGATTATAATAATTTTAAACCGGTTAGTTAACCTCGTAATATATTAATGATAATTTTATAATACTATATTACAAATAATAAAAAATAATAAATTTTAATTATAATTTTCTTTTTAAAAATCGAAAAAATGTTATTATATAAAAATACGCCATGTTTTATTGAATATTATTAATATAATAATGTATATATTATTAACGATATCTGAAAAAGATCAGAATGATCCATGTTATATGCAAAAATATTATATAGAGATAGAATATATATAGGTCTAGTACAGACGCGTTAAGGTAAGCGTTGCATGGGCCAATTAATCAGGTGCATATTAACGCACCAGATCCCAACAATTTTTAATAATTTGTATAAGTTTGCTGATAAGCAGGTGAAAATTTTACATTAAGATATCAAGCCCTATTTTTAAGGTTTTATTATTTTTGTAAAGGATTTTCTTAATAAGGTTTAATCGATATATTTAACCCTTACAGGTACTTCTAGAGCCGAAGGCTCTAGCCACGGCTGCGCCGTAGACGCAGCCCCAACCTCAAAAATAGGGCCTGATTTTAGTAAGGCAAATAATACGTGTACTTAAAAAGAAGCTACAAGTTTAGTTAATAAAAAGTATTTAATTAATTAAAGTTGATTTAATATATTATCGTTAAGTTATATAAATTTGTTGTTACGAGGTGCTAAAAACCGCGCAGTTTACTTGTCCCCGCAGCTCGTTTATTTAATACGTTATATATATAAAACGTTATTCGAATATATTTATTAAAATATTAAATTTATTTTAAACTTATTTTATTTATTATTTAATTATTATTATTTAATATAATTTTTAATCGGCTAATAATAAGTTATTAAGCTATTAAAATTTAAGTTAATTCTTTTGATTATAATAATAAATTACGGCAAAACTTAATTTTAAAAATTAATAAGTTAAATAATTAAATTTTATTTTTATTCTTTTATTACGTTTATTTAAGTTTTTTAAAAATATTAATATTAATAATTATTATACTCGTTATTATAAAAAGCATTATTAATACTTCAGTTTTATTAAAATTATAATTCTTTTAACGGTGCTGTACTTTATAATAATAATCCGAATAAGTTCGAACTATTTCCTAAATATTTTTAATTTTTAAAATAAGACTCGGTAATAATTAATTTTCCGATTTAAACGCGTATAAACATTTTTTTATCGTTTAATTAACTTCGACGTAATTTATAACGCATTAAGTAAATAATATATTAATTATATTTTAATGTATTAAAGCCGAATAAAAAATGGTTACAGTTTTAAGTTAAAATTTTAATCGATAATGAAATGAAGCAGGGTGCAGGGTCGGATACATGGCCTAACCGATCAGTTAATCAGCACCCGTCATATATTTCTAGCGGTTTTTTTCGCCGAGCGCAACCTCGAGAACATTACCAATCATTATTTATAATTTTGCTTTTGGACTGGTTTTAATACCAGAATACAGTTTGCGTTGCCTTCATTATCTCTTGAACCCTGGGCTTATTTGTAACACGCTTTTCGATTATGTATTAATCAGAACCGATTCTCCCCGTCCCAATTTATCTGGCTACCAAGAAGAGAAGACTGGTTTTAGTTAGCTGCTAAAACAATTTTCGATTTCCAATTATTAAACGGAAAGAATAAGGTTTTAATTAAAAGCGCGATTACGATTACGATTATAATTATAATTATACAAACCTAATAACGACTTGCGGTAAACGATTAATAATTACGATAAAGATATAACCTTTTTCTAATTAATAAAAAAGTTATTAAACTGCTTAAATATAATACTTTACCTAAAAATATAACTTTATTAGGAAAACGATAAAGGAATATAAACGTAGATAATAACCGGTTTCGGAACTTAACCTAATTACTTAAATTTTAAACCGATTATGCACTTTAGAATACTATACGTATTAACAAAAAAGTTACGTAATAAAATAAATTATAAAATTTAATTAATAAAGATAAAAAAAGTTAAAATTATATCGTTAATAACGTAATTATAAATTTTAAATTAATTAAAATAAATATAATAACGATAAAATTAACGACATAAATAAAATAACGAATACGAAAAAAAAATAAGGTTATAAAATTATTTATTTTGTATATGAAAAAAAATACCGAAAAAGAAATAACGTTTTTTAATGTAATATAAAAATTAAAAAAAGTATATTGCGTAACATATTTTAAACCTTTTTAACGTTAATCGAATAACATTTTATTTAATTATTATTAAACGGTATTATTTAAAAAAAACCTTTTTATTAAATTTAAATATTATAACGTTTAAATTAATAATAAAAATATTAATTAATAAGTTGAAAAAGGTATAACTAAATAATTAACGACGTAATATTAATGAAAATAAGATTATTTAAACGATTAATAAATAAATAAAATTATTTATTTTTTAAATTTAATAAAAAAATATATATTTAAAATAATTATTACGAATAATTATTTACTTTATACCTAAATATACCCCCGTTAAAATAATATTTTATAATTTAAATAATTTGAAAATTTATCGAAATTTTTTAAAATTATTATTTAAATCTAATTATAATATGGATTACTTTTAGTACCAAATTTTCTTAATTTTACGAAAAATTAAAATTTTGCCTTAAATATAATTATTTAATACCAATTAATAAAGAACTTTTATAATAATAAATTTAATAAAGTTAAACTTTAAAATAATAATAATGCGATTAAATTTTTAAAATTAATTAAAAATATAATTACCTAAATATTTTTAAAATTATTATTAATATATTATTAAAACGAAAAATTATATTAACTTAAAATTTCTTAAAATTATTTATAAAATTTATAAAATTTATATCGGACGTTATATCTTTTAAATAAATTAATTAACTCGAATACGGTTTCCTTGCATTTATTATAAATAGGTTTTCGTTTTTTATAGTTTTTTTAGATTCGTTAATTTATCCGGACCTTTACTTTTTAAAAACCGGAATTACCGATTAAGTTAAAAAGATTATTAAATTATACAAAAAATATAAATATATAAAACTTAAAATATTTGCCGAATTATTATTTTAAACCGATAATATTAACATAAAGGACCGAATTAAAGCAATTATTAATAAAATAATTAAATAAAACGACGTAATTAAAATCGTTTTAAAATTTTTTAAATTATAAAATTTAAAGTAAATATAAATTATTAAAAATTAATTAAAAACTTTAATTAAATAAGCTTAACGGAATAACTTTAATTAAGTTTATAATTGTTATCTAGAATATATCGTTAAAGTAAAAAACGTTTTTAAAAAAGTTAAGCAAAAAAAGTAATTAATTAATAAAAATAAATATATTAAAAGTTTATTAAAAAAGTTATTTACCGCTTATTTTAAAAGAATTATTAATAATTCGAATATATAACTTAAGAATTTATACGCGATAATTTATAATAATACTTTTATATTAATTAAAGGCTGGGTTATAAATAATGCTGTACTTTTTAAATAAAAAGGATGTAAGCGATAATACAAAGATGTTCGTTTTAATATCGAGTAAAAATATAAAGATCGGCTTTATTCGGTTTAATAACCTAAATAATAACGATTAGAAAGTTTCCGTTTACGATAATTATTATTAAATCGGATTAATTAGGTATCGGATATTATAAACGTATTATAAAAGTTAGAAATAAATTAAACCCGATATATTTGAAACTTTAAAATTTTAAAAAGAAAATAAGAAATTAAAAAGTTATCCGGATATTATAATATTACGTTCTGCCAGGATAAAAGGCATTTTGGATATATAATTATAATGTTAACCCTTTAATTAATATAATTAATTTCTAGCTTAATAAATTTAATTAATTAAATTCTTACCGTAAACGAAATAGATATTAAGGTTAAGGAAGTTATTAAGGTAATTATTAAGGTCGTAATAAATATTTTACTAATTTTAATTAAGGTACTTATTAATTTTGCTAAAAATCTGGATATAATATGTAAAAATGCCGCTGATTTGTTGATATAAAAATTATAAAATTAATTTTATTTGCCGATAACAGTTATATTGTTTTTTTTTTAATTTTTAAAAAAAAGGTTATTTTCAGCATAATTTAGTTTTTTTAAGTTTTGAAAAATTAAACGGTCGAATAATCAATTTTAATTTAAAAAAAGATTTTAAAATAAATTTATAATTTATTAACCTTTTTATTTAATTTAAAAAAAAGATACGGTATTTTAATCAGTAAAATGATATTTTTCGAAACGTTAATAATTAATTAATTAATCTTAATCCGGATATTATTAATTTAATTAAATTTTAAAAGTATATTATAATTTTATAATTAAAGCGATAAAAATTCGATATTAATAAAATTAAGGTAACCAAAATTAATATAATTTATTTTACCGATTATAAAAGAAAACCGTTTTATAAAAAAATACCTTTATACGAATAATTATAAAACGATTCTGTCGAAAGCAAAAATATCCGTTATTTAAAGGAAATTTAAGCTCTAAAAATTAACAACTTTAATTAATTAACGGTATTTATTAACGTTAAAATGGTTAAAGGATTTAAAAATTAAAAAAAAAAATTAGAAATATAAAAAATAAATTTTAAATATAAAATTAACGATAATAATTTAATACTTAAAGAACTTTTCTTTTATAATATAAAAATTAGCAAATAAATAATATTTTTCGGATAGATATTAATATTTTTTAAATAAACGATATTATTTAAACGGATAATATTTTTATTTATAAAAATTTAATGAATAAATATATAATTAAAATTTTTTAAAAGAAAATTCAAAATTATTTAATCCGAATTAATTAAAATTTGCCCAGATTTCGGAAAAACTTTTAAACTTTATAGCTATTAAAATTTCACAGGTATTTAATTATAAAAATATGGAAACGATTAAGATAATCGAAGTTAAAATACGAAAATTAAAAGCTTTAAAAATAAAAAACCCTTTTAAAATCCTTATTATAAATATCGGTTATAAAACAAAAAATCCAAAAAAAATTTAAGTTTTATCGGTTTAATAATACAGCTTAATTAAATATATTACTCTATTATTTAAACTGGTAATTAAAGTAAGTTATAAAGGCGGCAAAAATATAATTAATAAAGTTATTAATACCGGAGCTAAATTTAACGTTATCATTACGTTATACGTTAAACGATATAAATTAATTATATAATAAACACGCGTATTATTTATAAACTTTATTTTTAAAAAAGCATTTTGTTCGAAAATATTATTAAAATATTCGTTTAATTAACTAACCTATTAATTTTTTTGGTTATTAATAATTATTACGTTATATAATTATTAATATTAAAATTTAACTTTATAACTAAATCGAAAATAACGTTAAATATAAATCCGGACGTAATAAAAAAAACCCCTAAAATTTAATTCGTTAAAAATTATTATTTTTTTAATTTTTGCTAAAAAAATTACATATAATATCTATATTAATAAAAAGTTTAAAAGAAAATAGACGGTAAAATTGTAAACTGTTTTACTGGCGAAAGTAAGCTTATAAACGAAAATATAAATAAAACCGTTACGAACTTTTACATTTTTTCGATTAATAATATTTATATTAATTAAAACCCGATAATAATTTAAAAAGTTATAAATAATAAGCTAAAACCCGGAAATATTATTTTAAATTAATTTAATAATAAAGAACTTATATATACCTGATATAGAATATTATAAAACGAAATATAACAAAAAATTATTAATAATTAAACCGTACAAATTAATACGATATATAAACCGAAATAAACAAATTGCTTTTAATTAATAATATGCTATTAAATAAATTAATACCAGCCGAAAACCCGGATTAAAAGGTTAAAAAGTTTAAAAGTTTAAAAAGTTATTAATTAAAACGAAAAGAAATTTGATAAACTTGGTATATTATTGCAAGGTCGAATAGGTTCAAGCCTTATTTTCCAGGCTGAGCCAAATATACAAAAAATTATTATACGATATAATTTGTACGATAAATATTATACCTAATATCTTCGAACACGATAACTAATTAATAATTTTACGGTTAGAATAAATTAATACCTCGGTCCTATAAAGCCTTACTTTAAAGCCGATTGTTGGGCCCCCGTAAACACGTAATTTCTCGACTAATATCGGCTTAAAAAGTTTATATACGTGGTTGCCGATAAGCTTCGACCCTAATAAACCTTATGCCCGCTGGCTTTACGGGTTTGGCAGGGTCAGACAATATAACTCAGGAAATGTTAAGCTTTACGCAGTAAACCTTAAAAATAAACCTTAAAGGTAAACCTTAATTACGCATAAAAGGCTGGCATCTTTTCGAGCCCTCGCCAATCTCGATCGTTCTCATAACACCTTCTCGAATTACCCAAAACATTATACCACGTAATTTTAAATACATAATACTAATAATCCAGAATTGCAGGATTACGACGAAAACCGTCTTATTAACGGTACAAAAATACTACAAAATTACCGGATAAACTAAAATTATCGATATTACTATCGATCTAGAAAATCTTTTTTAATACGATTAATTTCGGTTTTTAATTTTCGGATACGATTTAATTCGTAAAAATAATAATAATCGATCTTTATAAAAGTATATACCGAAAAATATAACGATTATAAAAGTATTATTGGCGAAATTGGAAAATAATAATAAGTTTAAAAATTTAAAAAATTTAAATTTTAAAACGATATAAATTAGAAAATTATAAATAATAATTTATCCGATTGTTCCGGATTACGAAAACCGTTTAAAACCTCGATAAAAATCGACGTAAATAAAAGCTGTAAAGGGAATAGGTTTAATAAAACCTAGGAATTAAAGTAGTAATTTATTATCTTATTCAATTTTGTTTATACGGTCACGTTTCCTTTAAAGAAACTTGGTATATTATTAATTGCCTTATTTCCTAAATTTATTATTATGTTATAAGGTATCCGACTTATTTAAAAAAAGGATTAAAGTTATTTTTAATTAGTTTAATAATAAATTTAACTGTATTAAAAAGGCCTTATTTAAAAAAATAATTTTTTATAAAAAGGTTACTTTAGCCTGGAATTAATAAAATTATAACAAAATTAAATTAAATATTATATTAAATTATAAAATCCGAATAATCTTTTATAAAATATAATAAATTAAAGATATAACAGTATTTATTAACCTTAATGATAAATTAATCAATATATTATAAGTACGTATTTAGCGAAAAATATTTAAATAATTTTACGTTATATATAAAAATACTTAATTTTTTATCGAAAAAAAAAGGTAACCTATAATTAATTAATTTTATTATTAAATTAAACGTTATTATTTTATAAGATGTCTTTATGCCAAAAAATTACAACAAACTTTTTGCGGATTTTGTTATATATTTGTTAATTATTTTAATAAATTTTTTTCCGATTACGATTAGGTTATATTAACCTTTATTAATAAAGATTTTATTACTTTTATAATATTTTTAAAATTTCTTAAATATATTAATATGTTTATAAGGTTTACTAACTTTATAACTTATTTTTACCGTATAGTAAGGAGGATTTTTGATAATTTAATGCCCGATATTGCCCGGTTATTTATTAATAACATTGGTACTAAAGGCCTAAAAACAAAATATAACGACGAAAAAATCTTTCCCGAAATTCGGTAATTTGTGTACGAGTATATCGTTAATATTGATAAAACCTTTTTTAATTGCAAATATATAAATACATCGATTAATATGAAAAAATCTTAATGGTATTAAAAAATAATCGTTATAATAAAAAATTTTTACGGGACGAATAAACGGCAACCGGATATAACCAAAATAAAAAAAAACCCTAAAAATTCCGCCATATAAAAACGTTTCGAAAGTTAAAACTTTTTTGGATATCGTTATTTATTACCGGATTTTTGTTATATATTTCGTTATTAAAATTAAGCTTTTTATATCTTTATTTTGGAAAAATTAATTTTTCGTTTAAGAATCTAATTAAAATTATGCTATAAAAAATATAAACAAATAATTATTATTATTTCGACTTTAATTATTGTGAATTATAATTTTATTATAAGCAAAATTATTATAAAAACGGACGTAAATATAAATATTTTTGAAAATATTTTTAATTAAATAATTAATAATATCGAATATTTTACACGTTTCGAAAATAATACTTAAAAAAGCGTTAAATTAAATTACAATATTAATAAACAAAAATATTAAATTATTTTTAAAGTTTTAAAGAAATTTCGAAATTATATTTAAAAAATTCGATTTATATTAAAAACTAACGTTAAAATATTAATAACTTAAATTAAAAGTTTTTTAAGTTTTTTATCTAAAATTATATTTATTCGTTAAATTACTTAAATAAAAATATTTAACTTCAAAACTAAATATATTTTTAATAAAAAGAATTTAACCGCCGATAATTTATTCCGAAAGCCGCCTAAAACTTTAAACGAATTAAACAATTAATAAAAAAAAGTTAATAATTTTATTTTAATCAATATATTTTTAATTTTTATTAAAACGGATAAATAAAGATCTTTTATTAAGAATTAATTTAAAAAGTTACAAAAATATATTAAATCTTTTACGATATTAAATTTTCTTAATCGGTTATATAAGTTTTAATAAAGAAAAAAGCCGTTTTTAAAATCGAAACGTTAAATTATTTTATTTAAAACCATATTTTATGGCGTAAAATAAATAAACGATATAATAACCGTAAAACTATCGTTATTAAACGAAAATAACTTCCGGTAATTAAATAATATTATAAAAATTATGATTATAAAAGACGAAATTCGATTTATTATTATATAACAACTTTTTATTACTGGTAAGAAATATTTGGCCATGTTCGGAAAGTAATATAGATGTATATAAAATGCCAGAAGGCAACTAATCGACGGTTCGAAAAAAGTTATAACTTTTCGTAGCTTATTAATATAGCTATTATTTAAGTAATCGATATTTAATTTCTGCTTAACAATAACGGTTATAAAGTTACGGTTAAAATAAAGTATAAATTATCCGATTGTTTAGAAATTAAAGCCTTACGTTTTATTACGTTAATAGCGATTAAAAAGATTTTAAATAAATATATTTTTTATTAATACGGTATTCCGATTAAAATTAATATAAATAAAGGCTTTAAAAATAAAAGCGAAATAATTAAAGCTTATAATATATTAGGGATTTAACGAAAGGTTAAAACTATATATACCGCCTAATAATAGAGCCTGGTTAAAAAAATTATATTCCGATCGTTAAAGGTTTAATAAAAGCGATAAATAGTACCGGTAAAAAATAAGTTAAGCTTTTGCCTAAAATAGTCTTCGCCGATAATACCATTATAAAAAATTACGGTCTAAGCCCGTATAAATTACTATACGGATAAAAAGCGTTTTTATTAATTAAAATAATCCTGCCGATATAAAGAATTATAATATATGATTTTAATACCCCGAAAAAAAAATTAAAAATATAACCAAAATTACCAAAGTTATTACTAATTAACGTCGTAAAGCTGCTAAATTAGCAAACCAGAAAAATAAAAATAAAATAAAAGATAAACCTTTAAAAATAGACGATTTAATATTATTATATAACACGTTCTAATATATAAATATATTTAAAAATATAAAGCTTAAATCTCGTTAAATTAGCTTGTATTTAATTAATAATATTATTAATTTAAAAAAACGATTAAATAAAACCTTTTATCGATTAATTTAACGACAGGATATTAAATACCTTAAATATTATTAATATTAAATTATTAAAAGATTAATAACTTAAAGTTTTAAAACTTATAAAAATAAATATTAAAATACAGATATTTAATAATTAATTTAAAGGTTATATAATTCTAAACGATAATAATATACCGGAAATAAATGGGTTAAAAAAAACGGAAAAAAATTAATGCGATTAATTACGAAAAATTAAAATATAAAAACTTTATTACGTCCCGTTATTATTTTATTTATTATTATTTTATATAATATTTACTATATTTTATTTATAATTAATACGTTCAATTATATTTACCTTGTACTAAAAATTCAAAATATATTTTTTAATTTTATTCCGAAATCAATTTTTATTAAATATTTTTATAATCGGGCAAATATTGTTATAAATATCTTATTTAATTTATAATAATTATTTATAATTTACCTTAAAATCTTCAAACTGATTATTTCGGAAAATATAATTATAATTTTCGATAAATCCGATATAATTATTAAAAAGATTTTATGGAATTTCGGAATCGATTAATATTTAAAAAATAAGTATATATCATATTAATCGGATTACTTTAATATTTTATAACGTTATTTATATAATTTATACGGAATAATATTAAATATTTTAAAAACTTAAATAAATAAATTAATAATATACCGAAATTTTTTAATAAGTAATAATATAAAAAAATCCGTAAATTTGGCTCGAAATATTTTAACGAATATAAAATAAAACGGTAATTTTTTATTTTCGTTTTAAAATATAACGATTATATTAAATTAAGTATTTATAATTACCTAAAAGTTTTTGTCTTTAATTTGTTATCGTATATACCGACCAATAACGTTATTAAATATAACCTTAAATATTTTATATTAATTAATAAAAATGTATTAAAAATGTTATAAAAAACGAAAATTATTTACTTTAATATATTTAAACGTCACGTAATATATAATATTTTAATCGTTCCAAAATTAAACTAACTTTTAGTAACGCTTAATTTAAAAGCTAAAAACGCGTAATATTTTAATATTTAAAAATGATTTAAGGGGCCGATTAATAATATACGGATTTATTAAAATATTCGAAACCGTTAATAAAAACCCCGAAATAATACTACAAAATTAAAATATTTTAAAAAATAAAGATATAACCAATATTAATCGGCGGCTACCGGTTATTTACTTAATGGTATTTAAAATTAAGCTAAATATTAAACTTTTTAGTATTTTGATTAACGGCAATATATGTTAAAAAAGCCAAAATTTAAAAAGTTATAAATTATTTATAACCGATATTTTAAATAATAAAATATCCTAATTAAATATTATATTACGAAATTTATATTAAAAGGAATAAATTAATTTATAAATAAATACCCGGCGATATATTAAATTATAAAGTTTACGGATATTATTAAGATTATATAAAGGTTTAATATTCCGATTAATAACTAAAGCTTTATCGGCATAACAAGTTATAGGTTTAAAAAATATGGTTATATTTAATATAATTAAAACTTTAAAACGTTAAGTAAAAATATATTCGAATTTACGTATAGTTTATTTAATTCTACGATTAACAGGCTTAATATTACTAAAACCTAATAATTTATTACTTAATTCGGATTATTTTTTAATAAATAACTTTTTTATAAAATCGATAAATTTATTTAAGTTTATATTTTTACGAAAACTTTAAATATTACGTAAGTTTAATAATTTACGAAAATTTATAATAATATTAATTAAAACGATATAAATAATTATATATATATTTAAATATATATTAAGTTTTAAAAACAGATATAATCGGAAAAAAAAGTTGATATAATTTATAAAAAAAAAGGTATAAAAAGTATAAATATAAAAAGATTATATAATTAATTAAAAAAACCTACTAACAATTATATATATTTTTTATATAATATCGGATAAAATTATCAAAAAGAATTTTCGGTCTATACGTTTTTTATAATAAAATTTAATATACCAGCTTTATATATATTTAATTAATTACGTATATAATTCGGTATTATTTTTTTAACAAACTTTTGTATATATATAATTCGATATTTATAATTTATTTATATTTTTATATATTTGTACTTAAATATAAATACATTTATATTTATATATATTCATATATTATATACTACCTTTATTTATTATTATTATTACCTTTAATTATTATTTATTATTTTAATTATACCTATATATCTTAATTAGCCTAGCATTAATTATTATATTGTCGTTTAAAAAACCTATTATATAAAATAAAAACGAAAAATTTAAAAATTTAAATATATTATATTTTAAAAAATTTAGTTAATTTATTAATATATTTATGTAAAGTATTAATAATATAAACCGCGTATTAAATAAAATACATAATAAAAGCCGCACCTTTTATTTCCTTATAATACCAACCTCGAAATTATATTTTAATCGGTTTATTCCTATTATTTTATATAATAAAAATAATAACCGTTTATGGCGAAAAGCTATTTTATTTCTTTTATAATTCGATAAATTTTAAAATAATATGATATCGGCCGAATTATAACAAATCTTTATAATTATGCAAAACGGAAAATATTTACGATTTTAACATTTTACTGTTATTATTTAAATAATTACTATAAATATTTTATCCGGAATTATAATTATTATTTTAAAAGCCGGAAAGATAATTAATAAAAATTAAATTATTATTATCCTTAATAAAATAAAATAAACGGTTTAGGTTTATAATCCTAAATATATTTAATTTATTACTTAAATTAAAATATTAATCGGCAATAAAAAAAGGTTATTAAGTTAATACGTTATATATTCGATTAAAAAATTAATTTACTTTTTAATATTTACCCGTTTAAAAAACGTATTAAGTTATTTTTATAAAAATATCGAAAAGTTTAAAAGGATTTAGTTTTTAATAACCCGTTTATACGTATAACGATCGTTAATATACTATCTTAAAATATATTTTGGATTTACGGTTTATAAATTATTTACGCGTTTTATTTTATTATTTATAACTTAAATTAATAAAATAATATAAAGGAAATAATTAAAAAATATTTTAAATTTAAATTAAAAAAGGATAATATTTTAAGGCTTATAAAATTATAACTTAGTAAGTTTTTATCCCCGTTTAGCGATAATAATAAAAAATTAAATATTAATAAAGCTTTAAATTTTAAGGGTAATCGATAGTTAAGTTTAATTCCTTTTAATTAAAGAAAAAAAGATTTTAAGAAATTAACTTTATAAATTATTATAATTCCGATACCTCCTTTATAACTTATTTGTTTTAAAGATATATTACCGATATAACCCCTTAAATCTACCTTTAAGCTGAAGTATAAGCTTTAACCGGCCGTAAATAATTAGTAAGTATAAGTAATAATGAAGGGCCGGTATAATATACCGTATAAATAAGTAGGAGATATTTATAAAATAATAATATAACGACTAGAACTATATTTCCCTTAAAGTTAACCAGGTTGGCTTAAATATAAAGCCTTAATTATTAAGTAGGAAAAAAGAATAAAGCATAAAAGGGAAAAGAGAAAATTAAATAACGTAAAAATTTAACTAAACGTAAAAAACGAAATCCCGAACTAAAAAAATTAAAAAATAAGCCGCGTAAACGGTAACTAAATTAATTAATAAATTTTATATACGTTTTATAAAATTAGAAATTAATTACGTTAAGTTTTTATTTATTTATTTTTTAAAATAAATTAAAAATAATTCTATATTAAAAAAGAAAAGTTAAAATAAAACAGGGTATAAAGTTGGATACATAACCTGACCGATTAATTAATTAGCACCTGTTATATATTTCTAGCGGTTCTTTTCGCCGGGCGCAACTCCAAGAATATCACTAATTATTATTCATAGTTTTGTTTTTGGACTGGTTTTAACACCAGAATATAGTTTGCGTTGCCTTTATTATCTCTTAAACCCTGGGCTTATTCGTAACACGCTCTTCGATTATGCACTGATCAGAACCGATTCTCCCCGTCCTAACTCAATAATTTTTTTTCGGCGTTAATTTTTATAAAAAAGGAAAATATCGGTTCGTAAACGTTTATTATTAAAACGGTATATTAAAGTAAAACGTAGAACTTTATAATTATAAGGTCAAATAGGTTTAAAACTTATTTTCTAGGTTAATCTTACTATATAAAAAATTATTATATAAAATAATTTGTATAATAAATACTATACCTAACATCTTCGAATATAATAACGTCCTATACCACTTTATCGGATGTACTACTTTACCGGATAGTTTTTAATATTCAGCAGCAACAAATTTAAATATCTTAAGAACAAAATATTATATTAATTTAAATTAATCGGATTTCTTTTTATTAAATATATTTATAACTTTTTAACAAGTACGCGTATTATATCCGGGCTTATCGCAAACGTTATATTTCCGTTTTTTGATTTTAATCTTTTACGACGACTTTTTTTTTAGTTATTATTAGCTATATTTTTTACTACCTTTTTTTAAGTTAGAAAAGTTTATCCTTCTTTTATATAATAATTCTTTTTAAAAAAAACTGTTTATTTTTAGTTTTATAACGTTTATTAAAATATAATTCGTTTTGCGTAATTGAACATTTTTTTCTCTGGAAAAAAGCAACTTCATATAATAATAATATATAACCTTTTATCATAAAATTAGCCGATTCGAATATCTTTGTTAGCGAATTATTTTAATAATTTTTGATTTTCTTTTATAAATATCGGTTTTATTTTGTTATTTTACGGATATTTTTAAAGATTTCTGTAAGAAGTAAAATGGAATCGGTAAAGATTAACGGAAAGACGGTCGGCGTAAATATATTTAAAAGAATTTTTAGTTCGAAAAGAACGTTATTAGGATCAAATGGAATAAATCTAATTTTTACGAATCCAGATTTAATATTATCGGACGTTATAATAACTTAAAACGCATCGTAAAAACCGGTAAGAAAATCTTTTTTAATAATATAGGTATAATAACGATGTATTAGATTCTCGATATATCGTAAATAAACGCGTTTTAAAATGAAGAAGTAAATTATATTAAAAGTTTAAAACTGATATAAAAAATGCGCGGGTATATAAAGCGTAATAATATTATTATTACCGTAATATTTTCCGAATTTTATTAAATAATGGCTTTCGAAGCCGTCGAAAATACAAAACCCTTTTAAACCTTTCGTACGTATTCGAATATATTTATTAAATGATTAAATTAAATTAAACTTAATTTATTTATTAATCAACTATTATTATTTAATACGCTTTTTAACCGGTTATTAATAATGAATTATCGAAGTATTAAAATTTAAAGTAATATTTTTATAATAATAAATAGCGCTATAATTTAACTTTAAAATTTAATACCCTAAATAATTTTATCTTATTATATATTTTTTGGGTTACGTTTATTTAAATCTTTAACGTTTTTCGATATTAATAATCATTACGCCCATTATTATAAAAAGATTTATTAAAAAGTTAGTTTCGTTAAAATTATTAAAAAAATTTGTGATGCCGTATTTTGTAATTATAAGCTGAATAAATTCGAACTATTTACGAAATACTTTTAAATTTTCGTATAAAACTTATTAATAATCGATTTTCAGATTTCAACGCGTTTAAAAAAAAATTTACCGTAATAAGTTTCGACGCCTAATTAATTTCGACGCGATCCGTAACGCGTTAAGTTAATAATATATTGGCCATATTTTTAATATATTACAGCCGGACAGGAAATGTTCGTATATTTAAGTTAACAATTTAGTTAATAATCGGTTTTTTTGATCGCTGTTAATTTTCGTAAGTTTAAAATAATATCGATTTAAGAATGTTTATCACGATACTATTTATTTAAGGTAAAATAAAGTACTTTATATATAACATTAAATATTATATAAATAAGTTTTAGGTTTTCTTTTTTAACCTAAATAATTAAGTTTATTCGTACGTGTTTTATAAGCCGTTTTATATTATTAATATTAAAAAATTAAAAATTAAAAAATAGTAATTAAAATATATTAAAAGTTATCCGCTAAGGTGGTATATCCGGTAAGGTAGTGTGGAACGTTAATTAACTTGTATTTTTTATAGTTTATATAATCTAATATCTTAATTCTATTAAGCCTTATGTTAAAATCGATTAATATATAGTTGCTGATAAGCTTCGACTTTAATAAATCTTACGCTCACTAGCTGGTTCGGCAAAGTTAATATAACTTAGAAAATATTAAGCTTTACGCGGTAAGCTTTAAAAATAAACCTTAATAGTAAATCTAGAACTTTATAAATAATTTTTTTTTAAATTAAGATTCGAGTTCCGTTATTTTAACTTTAAAGGTTAAATTTATTCTTATTTTTATATAAGATGTTTTATTATATTAATATTAAGAAATAAACGACTAAAATAAGTAATTAAAATAGTTAAAAAAGCGGCTCGCTTATATATATAATACGTGATAATTTTTAAATTAATATTAAACTTAATGAAAATATCCCAAAAAAATTTATTCATTTTTATATTTATAATATATAAAGTTCATCAGTTTAACTTTTATTTTTTAAACTTAGTTAAATATATAAAAAATATTAATAAAATATAATTTATTTAATTAGTATTATATATAATATCTTCGTATACGATAATAAGTTAATAGTTTTTTTTAATAAAATAAAGTGTATATTTAGTTTTATAAAACCTTAATTTGTATACGTAATTACGATATAATTATAAGAGAATATCTTTAGAACGCCTTTTATTTAAGTGCGAACTAGAATCTTTAACGCTAATAGACGTTAAAACTGCTAATCTTTTAAGTTATATAGCGAAGTAACTAGTCGTTTTTATTTTCTTATACTATTTCAACGCTAATTAAGTATACTAATTAGCTAATTATAACAGGTTTAAAGTTCGAGATCTAGTTGTCGAAATAGAAGCTTTTATAACGCTTATAAAGTAAATAAACTTATTTATTTGCACTTATCTACAGATTAACTTAGTTATCCGACGATTGCAATAGTTTAAGATAATAGGAGTTTAATTAATTAGTATTAACTTATATTTGCGCTTAAAGATTTAACACGTTTAAGCTAACAAATCTGTACGCGTATCGTCGAAGAATTGCTAAATGCAAAAAGGGCTAAATCGATAAAAGAATAATAATATAAAGTTAAATCGATTTCTTTATAAAAAAAGAAAGTAATATAAAAAAATAGTTTTAAGGCTTTTTTTACTTAAATAAAAAAAAAGAACTTTTAACGTTAATTAGAGTTAAAATTATAGATTTTAAAGTAATATAACGAAATAGCTGATATATTTATATTTCTTATAATAATTATAATATAATAGTTATAATCTATATAAAACTATTTTTATTAAATTATTTTTAAAACGTTTATAATAAAAAGTATTTTCGATTAATTAAATTAGTAATATTTATATAATTATATTTATAACGATAATTTATACGGCTTTAAAAATTAATATACAGTTTCTTTTCATACAAGATTAAATAAATTCAAGCCTTTTTTTCCAGGTTCAGCTAAATATTTAAAAACTTATTATACGATATAATCTATACGATAAATATTATACTTAAAATTTTCGAATATAATAACTATTTAATATTTTTTATTATTAAAATAAATTAATATTTTAATTTTATAAAGCTTTACTTTAAAGCTAATTAATACGTAATTACTAATAAGCTTCGACCTTAATAAATCTGATGCTCGCTAGCTTTACGGTTCGGCAAAGTTAAAATAACTTAGAAGATATTAAGCTTTGCACGGTAAACCTTAATTGCGTATAAAAGGCTGACATCTTTCCGAGACTTCGCCAGTCTTACGGCTAGGAGTGTTAGATGTCAGCTAGGAAAAAAGCGGTTTTATTTTATAATAAATATATTTTAGTATTATAAAGTATATATATATTAATTTATATTTGACGTATATATATATATAACATTAAATTTATTAGAAAGAATATATAGTATAATTTTTATTTAGTTTTTAAAATTTTAAATCATTAAAGAAAAATCTTTTTTTATTAAAAGAGTACTATACGAATCGCGTTTTTTTACAACTTTAACTCAGGCCTCTCTGGCTCGTTACGGGGATATGGTATTTAATTGGTTAATTTTTAACGTTATAGAGGTGTACTTTGAATGACCTTGACAAAACGAGCCAGTAGAGGCCTGAGCTAGCTGAGGTAAAGCTCGGAGAGAACCGCTCACTAGAAATGAGCGGCAAACTGCCTCACTAAATTCAGGCCCTATTTTTGAGATTAGGGCTGCGCCGCAGGCGCAGACGTAGCTAGAGCCGAAGGCTTTAGAAGTACCTGCAAGCGTCAAATGTATCGACTAAACCTTATTAAGAAAATTCTTTACAAAAATAACAAAACTTTAAAAATAGGGCCTGATAACGCGGTACAAAATATTAGGCGCGATAATAATACTTCTATACAAATTTTTGAAAAATTTATCTTCAAAATTTGCTAATATAATAACGACAAAAATATTAAATAAAATAAAATAAAATAAAATATTATATTATATAACTTTAAAAAAGCATTTTAATTATAGTTATAACTTTTTTATCAGGGTTAATTTTACTAAAATATTAAAAAAATAAGTTAAAATTTTTATTAAAAGTAAACCTTTTATCCGAAACGTTTTTTTAGTTACGACGTAATAACAATAATCCGTATAAAAAAATTAACTGAACGGGTTTTTTATATATTAAATTATCTTTAAAAAACCTATAACAAAATGTTATATATAATAATTACGTTATTATAACTAAAAAACCGTTTTAAATCTAAATAACCCTAATCTTTTTACGGTTACGACGTAATAATTACCGTGTATACTATTTCAAAATAGAGTTTTTAATGGTAATTTAATATAAAAAAGTCCGTCCAGCTATTTCTTTGGCTGTACGGGTTATAATTATTACGTCGTAACTATAAAGGCGTTTCGTATTTAATTAACCTTAACTTTTTTAAAGTTGCAACGTAATAACGATAACCCGTACGGCCGAAAAAGTTAATATACGGTTTTTTTATATATAAAATATATTAAAAAAGTTCGGTATATAATAATGCGACCGATAATTATATTATTGCAGCTATAAAGACGTTCCGAATCTGGTTAACCTTAACCTTTTTATGGCTATAACGTAATAACTATAACTCGTACGACCGAAATAATTAATAAACGGATTTCTTCTATACAGAATATATTAATAAAGCCCGGTACATAATAACGAAACCGATAGTTATGCTATTGCAACTATAAAGACGTTTCGGACCTGATTAACCTTAACCTTTTTATAGCTGTAACGTAATAATTATAATTCGTACGATCGAAACGATTAATATACGGACTTTTATTATATAAAATATATTAAGAAAGCCCGATACATAATAACGGAATCGATAATTATGCTGTTACAATTATAAAAGCGTTACGGTTGCCTATTTACTAGATTTAAACTCGGTTATATTAGCTATAATTACCTTCGAATAAAATTGAAAGAAATTTTATAATTTATATATATTAGCTTTTATTTAACGCGTATATACAGTTATATACTTATCGGGCTAGATTTGATTACGTAAATTTTTTATTTTTTTTTAAAAAGATATAGGAGGAAATTGATAATTTAGATAGCGATGCGGAAAACGAGACCCATCTTTGCAATTAATACTTAGGCCTCGCTGGCTCGTTACGGGGGTTTGGGATTTGATTGGTTAATTTTTAGCGTTATGGAGCGGTACTTGAGTGACTTTGAAAATGAGCCAGCGAGGTGTGAGCTAGCTGAGGTAAGCGGCAAAGCGAAGTAACGGGACTGGACCAGACCAGACCAGGGCTTGATTACGTGTGTAGGTAAGGACTGGACATATTCTAACGTTAACCAGTGGCCCATTGGACGAGTGGCACAACTGTAATTTCCTCTTCCTGCAAGGGGAGGTTTTTCTAGAATCCAAGTACCCATAGGTACCTAGGTACTATGGAATATTTCTAAAAGAGTTCGCTGAGTAAAAATCATCGTAAATGCGATTGGTCAGTCGTCTCGATAAAATCACAACTCAACGCCAGCACCGTAGCATTATCAGGCGACATCCATCTCCAACCACCACATAATCCGGAATGTAGGGCTACCGGCCATATTGATCCTGCTTCTTGCCCATTGGCATACAGTTTTGAAACCGTCTTCGCCGTGATCCGGAGCTGGCGACATTCGAGGCAAAGTAGATGACGTCACGTCGCCTGGTCCTGTACTTCGATGCTCGAATCCCCTGCATCGTCGTCCTCCTCCTTCTCGGGTTCCACGGCCCGAGGCGCTTCTTCTGGCGCAGCTGGGTAGTTCAGGTGTTTCCAATCTTCGAGTTCTTCAGTTACAGATCTCAAGCGGTCTCTTATACTCTCGATTGCATAGCTACCCAGGACCAATCGTAGCGGCGGGAACGAGCAATGACCCAACTGCCACACGAGTTCTGCGCATTTAACCGCACTTGTGGGCTGCCTATCCCCAAGCCATTGCACCATCCGCTTCGCATGCAATGCTGGCGATGTCGCATGCGAATACGCCTCGCTCGCCGGCTTGATAAGAAAGTGCCCCCATGTCGGGAGGGGGTTCTTCTGCGAGTCGGGCTCATCCCTCCTCACAAGGCCGGGCTCGACTAGTGTAGCTTTGACGTTAAATGCATCTATCTCGTAGAGCATCGCCTCAATAAGGCCCTCGACCGCATATTTCGTAGCACAGTACGGACCTAGGCCGGGCACGCCAAGCGCCCCGCTGGTCGAACTGAAGATTAGATATCGACCCCCGTTCTGCTGACGAAAGCATGGTAAACTGGCCTGGATGATATGCAGTGTGCCCATGAAATTGATCTCGAATTGGTTGCGGATCTCGTGCTCGTCCTGGTCCTCGCACGCCCCGATGACCCCGTATCCGGAGCAGTTGGCCACGACGTCGATGCGGCCAAACCGCTCAAGCGTCTTCTCGATGACACGAACCACGCTCTCGCGGGCGCGCACGTCACATAACATACCCAAGCAGTTCTCATGTATGTTTGCCATAGATGCTGGGCTACTTTCAAACGTACGTCCTACAGAAGTGACAATGTCGCCGTGACTCAAGGCACACTTGACAAGTGACCTGCCCATGTGACCTGTGCCACCGAAGACCTATATCAAGACAGCGGTCAATAGAAGCGATTCTCTAAGCTGGTGGCTTGGGCGAACTTACAACCCATACGAGTTGCTTTCCGGGCGTGTTAGGCTCGGCGGGGCCACAACTTGCAGGTAGCAGCAGTCTCGATTTCAGAGAGCTAGCGCTTCCTGCTGTAGCATCCAAGACTTCCGACACAGATCGAGTGTCCATAGTCAGAAGCAATGACTTAAGGCCTTCAGTCAACAATCACAAATCGGCCAACTTCAAGTAGAGGCATTGTCAAGAGCGCCACCGACACGAGGAGGGCGCTTGCTAGGAGCCAAATCCACGTTACGCCTTCACAACGCTTTCGGTTCCAAAATGGAGGCCCCGCAGAAACTCCAAAAGAGCCTAAAGCTAACCTACCTTACCTTATCTTAACACACTCGCATATATGTACTACTTTATGTGTTGCTATCAGACGTAGGTACACAGATTACCTACCTACATAGGGTAATGACAGCTAGGAATGGAAAAGAACATATTGTGTTGGGTTAGGATAGGGAGAGCTAAAGAATTACTAAGAGATCTTTTTGTAGCAGGGATCAGCTGACTGCCTCCCCAGTACCTCTAATGTACATAACTACTTGATTATTGTTGCCAGTTCTGAGTAATTCCCGTGACTCGGCACCCAAATACATGCAGACGATCACACGGTCACATGTATAGTAATTCGTCAATAATACGCGAGCATATCCACAAGCCTTAGGTACTCAAGAGCCTTCTTAGTAACGCTCCTGAGAAAAAGATCCATGCAGACATAAAGAGGCGGAGAGCAATGGCAAAGGTCACGAAGTCACCACTCAAGTATTACAGAGCCCGTTCCGGGAGCGACAGAGTAATGGTTTGGAATCCTACGCTGCTTTTCCTACTAGATACGCCCGTTGATTGTTACAAAAAAGGAATTCCTGAATATTCGCGATGAAATTCTCGGGATCCTACACCCTCTAACTCGCCCTCCAGGTTTCTTTGAGGTACTGGGATACGTATGCCTTGCGGTACTCGTTCGAATCTAAATCGCCACTGCGGTTCAATGGCGTCCACTTTGGCTCGTCCTTGAATAGACGCATGGCTTGGACGTACTATAGCTCATGTGAGTGTGCAACTGATAAGGGAATTCCATGCGTCAACTTACATTCTTCTCGTCGGTAGTAAATCTGTGGTAGATACCAGCAGGCAAAATAATGAGGTCGTCCTAACCGGCATGAGTTATCCACTCACGCTTCTCACCTCATCAGACTCATTTGCGACTGCGGTCGCGACTTACCTTCTCAAGCGCGATCCTCACCCACTCGTCCTCCTTGCTCCGGACATCAAAGTAGCCCTGCCCATCGCGAATATACCGGATTTCCTCGTCCTCGTGCAGATGCTCGTGGAAGAACATCCTCACCTTTTCCTCGTAGACGTCACCCATCTTTGCAGGAGACACGGTGATTTCATCGCGATTCTTGTATCCTCGCTGTTGAGCCAGCTCGTTGACGCTGTCTAGATCCCCAAACCTGTAATACAGTACACCCAGCTTCTCCAGTTCCGAGGCGTCTAGGTTCCTGCCGGAGTCATGTGGGAGGCGTTGGTCGCCCTGAGAGGGGGAATGAGAACATTGGCCACTGGCAGGCTCTGATGAGCGGTTATATAGGCGACTTACCGCGGCGTTATCATACCAGTAAGCTCTCATCTTGCCGTACTAGAGCCCTTGTCGATGACTTTCTCTTCTGTTACTAGCGCAGCACGTAGCATCAAGAAGCTCCAAACGCACTTTGTCTTCAGGGCGATTGTATATGGCAGGGTCTATCAAGTGCCCTATGTGGTCCAGAAAGGACACTGAGTTAGTTTTAATGACACCGTGCAGATTTCGCCCTTTGCCCCGCTAATTTAAGGAGAATACATCACTTTGAAAAATTGCGCAAATGAATGCAGCCCACCAATATGACGTCAGCAGATCCACACGTATTTAAATAAACCGAGACATGAAGTTAATCAGATTTTTAGCTTTAAAAAGACAAAATTTTTTAACAAACAAATATATATTATAACCAAGTATTTTATTAAATTTATAAAATACGAATTGCTTTACTATAAGTATAATAATTTGTATTTTAAAATAATACGTTATATAAATTAATAAATTATATAAATAAGTAAAAACTTTTTAAAAACTTTTAATATTAATATTATATAACCTTTTATTTAAGAAATAAATAAGCTTAATTATTTAAAATAAAACCGATATTTAAAATTTAATGCTTAAAAAATTATATATTACATATAAAGTTTTCGGGTTTATTTTAAAAACTCGATATTATTTTAAACTCGTAAAAATAAACGTTGATTAAAAGTAGTTATTAATTAATCTTTAAAGTTTACGTTGTAAACAATTTTAATTTTAATTTTACAAGTTTAAAATATAATAAGTTTATTATTAATATATATAATATAATATATAATAAAAATAACTAAGCGTAAAAAAAAGCGTTAAAATTACGTTTTAAATAAAAGACTTTTATTTAAAAGTTTAATTCGAAAACGTAAAAATATTTCTAAATAACTTATTTTTTTCACAATATAATTAAAAAGTACTATATATTAAAAAACAATATTTATAAATTTTATAAAATAGAATTTATAAAAAAAATTTATATTATCGATTATAATAGTTATAAAAATTAAAAAACGCAAAACAATTATATTAATATATTGTTAAACTCGAAAATAAGTTATAAGTATATAATTATATAGTTTATAAAATTGAATTTTTCTTTATTATTTTATAAAGGCAAATTAATATATAATCTCGAAATATTTTTCATTATTATTTAAAAGAGTTTAAAAATAAGTTAAAATAATTAAAAGATAAATATATTAAGTTTAAAATAAATTTAAGATTTTAAATAATTAAAATAACTATTATATAATAAAATTCGGATAATGATATTTTAAATAAGGGCATTATTACGTTGTATATATCTGCTTATTTCTTTTTTAGTTTTAACTTTTTACCGCATTTTTTATATTAAAATTCGATAATTTACTGTATATAAAAAATTTAATATAGTATTATTAAATATATATTATTAAGAAAATGAATTTAAAATTTGTAATTCTTTAAAGTTATTATAAGGTTTTATAATATTAAATTCAAATTTCTAAAAACTATATTTATTTTATTTAATCTTAGTAATATTCGCTTTATATTAATCATTTTTAAAAAGTATCCTTATATTAATTATTATTTTTCACTTAATTTTACCAGCTTTAAAAATGTTCGTAAAATGATAAAATGAAAGCACTATTTATAAAAACCTTTGAAAATTATTTTAAAGTTTAACGCTTTATATAAGCTTGTATTTTAAAAAAGCTAGCGGTATATTTTAAAGTACTTTATAATAGTAAATTCAAATTAATTTAAATTAGGCCGGTTTGTTCTCGCTCTATATATTAATACTTTTTTTACAAATATATATAACGTAGAACAAAGGCAAGCTGCGCGTATAAGCGAGCTATACCGATTTTAATATTTCGTAATAATTAATTTAAATAACTTAATTATAATATATTAAATTAATACCAATTAATCGTATTCTTTTTCGCCGACTATCTTTGTAACTTTTAAATAAGTGCAGTTATTATATTAAGTCTTATTATAAACGGCTTAGTATTAGTTTTTCCGACTAATTTATATACGACCGATTAATCTCCGACGCGTTCGAGCTAATATTATTTTTATTCCGTACGAATTAAAGCTAACCGACGAGAAACTTATTACCGATCGAATACTAAATCAACATATATAAACCTTTTTATTTAAATATAATACGTTAAAAGTATATCTTAAAAAATACGACGAAAAGCGTATAATAAAACGTATTATAAAACGAATTATATACGAATTACGAAATATATTAAAAGCCGCGTTAAAAAGCGGGTTAAGTTATTATAAAGTTTAATTTTAAGTAATTAAACGATTAAAGTATAGGTTTAATATAAAACAATATAATATAAAAGATAAATAAATTTTTTAGGCCATTAAAAAGATAGTAAGATAAGCTCGAATGGGTTTAAGCTCTATTTTCTAGGCTGAGCCAAATATACAGAAAATAATTATACGATATACTTTGCACGATAAATACTATACCCAATATCTTCGAATACGATAACTAATTAATAGTTTTTACGATTTAAAAAGGTAATAATAAAAAGATATTATTAATAGGTATTATAATTAACTATTATATAAAGGTTAATCGCAAAGAATAATAATATTATATTCGTAATAAGCTTTAATATAATACGTATATTTATTAATAAGTTATAAATACAGTTAACGAAAAAAAATATACTGTTAATTTAAATTAATTTGTCGGCAGTTGAGGTGATTTGTTGAAAAGGCTTTGAAGGAAACCAAAGGGCTTTGATTTGTGGCCCTAGGATTGCAAGGACAAAGGAGCTGAAGCTATATCTGGCTGCTCTCAACCCCGGTTGCAAATGAGAAACTTAGACAGCAACCTAGACTGAATTACAACACACTTTTGCCTAGATGGTAGCATCTTCTGGTTCCGTCTTTTGACACTTTCAACGGCAGAAAATTAACATCCCGATCCACCCATTTTGTGTTGCATTCGAGGTACCGCTTCGCTTTGGTACGGAAGGCTTAGAAAGGAGCTCGACGACAGGCTCGACGGCAAGCTTGGCGTAAGGGCGCTTTAAAGCAAGGAATCTGCGAAGGCTCGACCTTGGAGAAGATTTTGAAATCCCCTTAGTCGCTGGAAAAACGCCTACGTACGCAGTGGCCGTCGTCGATTAAAAGCAAAACGCTCGTCGACGCGGTAACGTCCGAAAGGATCCGACAAGATGGCGTCGGAAAAAGTTATAACGTCCCACACAAGCTCGCGAGCCAAACAAGCTCGCGAGCCGTTTTTTGGCACCTCGCAACAACAAATTCAAATAACTCAACAACAACATATCGCATTAATTTAAATCAATCGGATTCTTTTTCGTTAGACGTATTTACAACTTTTACACAAATACGCGCATTATGTCCAGGCTTCCCGCAAACGCCACATTTCCGTTCCTTGGTCTTAACCCTTTTACGACAACCCCTTTTAACTACTGTTAGCTACATTTTTTTATCATCCCCTTTTTTTTGGGCCAAAAAAATTTATTCCTTTTATATAATAAGTATTTTTCCTTTTTAAAAACGTTTATTTTTAATTTTATAACGTTTACTTAAAATATAATTCGTTTTATATAATTAAGTAACTTTTTTCCGAAAAAAAACATTTTCGTATAAAAATAATAAATTATTTTTAATTAAAAAATTAACCGATTTAATTATTTTTTATTTTAACGAATTACCTTATTAATTTTTAATCTTTTTTTGCAAATAACGTCCTTATTTTATTATTTCCTTAATATTTTTTTAAAAATCTTCGCAGGCAAGGAACGAATAAAACCGGCAGAAGTTAACGGGAAAATGGTCGGCGTAAGCATAATTAAAAAAAACTTTAATTCGGAAAAAACGGTATTAAAATCGAATAAAATAAGCTTAACTTTTACGAATCCAGATTTAATATTATCGGACGTTATAACAACTTGGAACGTATCGTAAAAGCCGGCAAAAAAATCTTTTTTAGTAATATAAGTATAATAATATCGTATTAAGTTTTTAATATATTACAAATAAACGCGTTTTAAAATAAAAAAATAAGATATATTAAAAAGTTAAAACCGATACGAAAAATGCATAAATATATAAAACGTAATAATGTTATTATTAACGTAATAATTTTTAAATTTTATCGAATAATAACTTTCGTAGCCGTCGAAAATAAAAAAACGTTTTAAACCTTTCGTACGTATCCGAATATACTTATTAAAATGCTGGATTTATTCGAAATTTAATTTATTTATTATCCAGCCATTATTATTTAATATAATCTTTTAATTAACTGTTAATAATAAATTATTATAATACCAGACTTTAAGATAATTCTTTCCCGTTATAATAATAAATAACGATATAACCTAACTTTAAAAATTAATAACCTGGATAATTATAACCTATTTTTTATTCTCTTATTACGCTTATTTAAATTTTTTACGTTTTTCGGTATTAATAATTACCATACCCGTTATCATAAAAAACCTTATCAAAAATTTAATTTTATCGAAATTATAAATATCCTTTTTTACAATACCGTATTTCGCGATTATAACCGGAATAAGTTCGAACTATTTACGAAACGTTTTTAAATTTTCGTATAAAATCCGTTAATAATTAATTTTCCGATTTAAAGACGTTTAAAACTTTTTTTACCGTTTAATAAAATTCGACGTCTAATTAATTTTAACGCATTTTATAACGCGTTAAGTTAATAATATATTAACTATATTTTTAACGTATTAAAATCGGACAAAAAACGCTTACGTATTTAAGTTAAAACCCTTTTCGATAATAAATTTCTTTTCGGTCGGCGTTAATTTTTATAATTGGAAAATAATGTCGGCTCGGACGTATTAACCGTGATATCGGGCTTTCAAAATAAATTCGGGAATATCATATATAAAATGTAACTTTTTAAAACTTAACTTCTAGTTTTATTTTTTAACCTGGATAGTTAAGTTTATCCTAGATTCTTTTATAAAACGCTCTATATTATTGGTGTTAAGAAATTAATAATTAAAATTAGATAGTTAAGATATTGACAAAAACGGCTCGCGAGCTTATATAGGACGTTAACGTTTAAAAAATATAAAAAATTAATTAAAAGGTTTCGATATAAAGAAAATAATGAAAATATTTACGAAATTATTAAGCGAAAACGAAAAAAAATTTACGTACTTGAATTAAAAATATATTAATTTTAAAATAATAATAATTGAAAAATATAAAAAACGATAATTTAAATAATTTTTATAACGGTTAGTTACCGTAACGGTAATTCGACAAATCTTATTTATATTAATAAAATTAAATTAAATACCGTAATAATTATTAACGTTAAAAAAGGTTTTATAATAATTATTATTAATTTTACGAAAGGTACGGAAATAATTAAAATATTAAAATATTTATTTATAACAAAAAATATCGATTAAAAAATAAATTTTTAATTTTAATTATAATTCGTTAAATAAAATTCGAAAAAATAATTAACCTTTAATTATATAATCGATTTTAAAAATTTGATACGGTAATATAACGAAATTAATATGCCGGTTAACGTTAAATAATAAGTTATTATATTTATCGGTTCGATTCGAAATTAGAATAACGCTAATTAAAAAGGTTAAATAAAAGAAATATTTCGTTAATATTTAATTATAACGGTAAATTAGGTATATAACGATTTTGTCGCCGAATTTCGAAGTAAGGATGCGAAAAAAGGCGCAAGTTATAACGTAAGGAAGATTTACGATGGAAAGCCCGTATGAAATTAGAAGGGTTAGCCACTTTGCTTTAAGTGTAGTGAATACGGACATATGGCGAAGGATTACCCGAAAAAGCAGAAGGCGAAACGTGGCGTAGAAAGCAAGGTTAGCTTTATTCCCGAGAGGCTTGAGGACGTGTATAGGTCGAGTGGAGGAGAATTTTGATAGCTTGAGGGCGCCGGCGATATCTGAATGGCTTCATGGCAACCCTAGGGCTATGAGGGCGTGTCGGCAGTTGAGGTGATTTGTTAAAAAGGCTTTGAAGGAAACCAAAGGGCTTTGATTTGTGGCCCTAGGATTACAAGGACAAAGGAGCTGAAGCTATATCTGGCTGCTCCCAACTCCGGTTGCAAATGAGAAAACTTAGACAGCAACCTAGACTGAATTGCAACACACTTTTGCCCACATAATTAGATATAATATAAAAATTCATTTAAATTAGTTAACGTGCTATATAAGCAGGCTGTACGTATAAGCGAGCTGTATACTTTTTCAGCATAATTAATAATATAATTAAATAATTTAATTACAACATATTTAATTGATTTTAATTAATCGTATTATTTTGCGCCGACCGTATCTATAGCTTCTAGACAAGTGTACGCGTTATACCAAGATTTGTTGCGGACGCTATATTATTATTCCTTTCTGTTAACCCGTCTGCAACCGATTAACTTTTAATACGTTTAAGTTAATATTACCCTTATTTCGTAAGAACCGAAGTCGACCGATAAGAAAGCAATTATTAACCGAAATCTTAACTTATATATACGAGTATTTCTTATCCGGCTTTAATACGTTAAATATACGTTATAAAATACGTCGGAAAACATATTATAAACGTATTAAAAACGCGCTAAAAGGCGTATAGCAAGGCGTATCGAACTTAATTTCGCAATAATTTGATAGTTACGTAATTTAATAATTAAAATAAACGTTTTCTAAAAAGAGAAATACTTATTATATAAAATGAACAATTTCTTTTAATTAACAGAAAAATTATAACAAAAAATTATTATTGATAATTGTTAAGATTAGTCGGTTACGGTCAGCTTAAAAAGAAGAAATAGCAACTTGGCGTTTGTAATAAGCCTTGATATAATATGTACGCTTAAAAAAAGGTTGAAGATATAGCTAGCAAAGAAATATTCGATTAATTTGGTTTAATTTGATGTGTTATGGTTAAGTAAATTAAGTATATTATTAATTATATTAAAAAAGTGTACAGTTCGCTTATGTATACAGCTCGCTTATATGGTATGTTACTATAAAATGTTAAAATACGTATAGCTTGTTTATACACGTAGTTCGCTTATATTATACGTTATTATATTTAAGTATATTATGCAAAATCGAATAAATTCAAGCCTTATTTTCTAGGCTGAGCTAAATGTTATGGCCAGTATCAATATAATATAGTAGCTAGTCTATTAGCGCTATGAACGAAGATTTTAAGCTGAAGAAAAGAAAGAAAGAAAGGCAGAGTTGCAAAGTGCGTAAAGATCTATAAATGTCCCCACTTTCTATATAGTAGGTGGCTAGTTTATATGGCAGCTATCAGCCCCATATAACGGTTGCCAGCCTTACGGTTTGATTTTGATAGCTGCCGTTATATTACCTCTTTTTAGAAATTTATATACGATTAAAAAGAATATATAAATTTTTGTTAATTATAAACACCTTTTTTTTTTTTAATCCGGTTTTTATTTTGCGACCTTATTATTATCGGGATAATTTTCGTTAATCTTATAGGTAATCGTTACGCGTATTTATTTTTATAAGTAAACCGGTAATCCGAATATTTTAAAATATTTTATATAAAACCGTTTTATTACGATCGGAACGTTTTTAAAGTTAATTACGGAATATTATATTTCGTCGGAATTATAAATTTTATATTTAACTTAATATTATAATTTTTTATAACGCCTATTAAGTTTTTATTATTTAATTTGTTTTATTTTAAATTTTAATTTATTATTAATTTTTTTAAATAACGGTAATATTTAAGTTTATTAAGGTAACGGATTATTATCTGCTTTACGTAACCGATCGGTATAAAATAAATAAATTATTTTATAATTTAGCAGTAAATCGAAAATAAAATTATATCCGCTTTTTTAAATATTTTAAAAGGTTTTATTTATTTTAAATTATAATAAATAATAAATATTTACGTTACGAAAATATTTTTAGGAAAAAAAATTTTGTTGCCGATTTTAAAATTTATTAAATAACGTTTTTACGTTTTTAATTTATTTAATAATTATTAATATTCGTTAAGTTAATTCGGTTTTTATCTGTATTATATTTAAATTTAACGAAAATAAATTCCGAATATCTTTATTTAATATAATTTTTAACGAAATTATATTAATCGATAAATATTATAATAAGTTATATACGAAATTTAATACCGCTATATATATATTTTAATTATTTTAATATTTATTAATATAAAAACGTAATTATTAATTTAATTTTTAATTTATAAACTTAATAACTTTTTAAGTTTATAAATATAAAATGTTTTGATAATAATATTTTATACCGGTAAATTCGTTTAATTTCATTAAAAATTAAAAAATAAATTATTTTACGTTATTATTAATTCAAATAACGAATATTTAAAAAAAAACGTTATAAATATTAATAATATCGATTAACCAAAGTTTCGACAATATTAATTCTTTTATTTAATAAAATTATTATAATTTTATTAAATTTATTAATAAACGCTTATATATAACTATAACCGTAACCATTTTTCGGCATATCTTTTTTCTCGATAACGATATAATTTTAAATATTATTCGAAATAAGAAAAAAATAAAAAATTCCCGGGATTTTATCTTAAAATATTTTATTTCGATAAGAATGGTAATAATTCCGAATATATTATCGAATATTTTACTTAAACCGGGGCTAAATATATTTCCGTATTAATATTTTAATTACTTTATTTTAACCAAAATATGTAAATATTTTAAATACTTAAATTTTACGGATAAGTACGGTATAAAAAATAATACGACCGTTAATTATTTTCTCGGATATTATTAGTTTGTTATTTTTTTAACTTAAATTTTACGCCTTATTTTTATAACGGATAAAATCGATCAAGTTAATACCTTATAGGATATTTTTAATTCGTACCTTAATCGGCATCTTATTAATAACGGCGATAAGAAAATTTAATCGTTTTAACGGAATTGAAGCTTAATTCTTTTCCTTTTTCTTTTAAACCTTAACTATTAATAAATCGACCGTTTTCCGTAATAAGATATTTACGGTAAAACTTTTTTTATTAAGTTAATATTAAAAAATAATATCAAAATTAAAAAAAAATTAGTTTATCGAATTCAACGTATAAAAAAATACGTTTATTTATAAAATATAATAAAATTTAATAATCGGTTATAATAAAAAACTTTTATCTTTAAAGTTCCGGATAATAATATTTAAAAATTTGGATTATAATAAACAACTTTTAATTTTAAATAAAATATATCTTTTTTATTAAGGTTATAATTTTTGAAAAATATTTTACGGGTTTTTATTTATTATCTTTTTATTATTACTAAATAATACTTTTGATCGCGTTACGGAAAATATTTGTTTCCATTTTAATTAATTAATTATATCGAAAAAAATTAAAATTAAAATTTCGTAAGCAAGCCGTTTTATTTTTTCGAAAACCCGTTTTTATTTAGATTTTATTACGAAAAAAACCTTTTTTTTTAATAAACGGTTTAATAATTTAATTATACCGTTTTTATAATAATAAAATATTTATACGTAATTATAAAATTTTATAAATAAACAGATTATAATACGGTTATTAAAATTTTCGAATTTTTATTTTTAAATTACTTTAATTTTAATTAGGTTAATAAAAATATTTACGCTTATTTTTATAATAATACCAAAATAATCCACTTTTTTAACGTTAAACCGGAACTTTTTAATATCTTTTTAAAAATTAATTTTATATAATTAATAAATAATTTTTTAAGGCCGGAATAAATTAATATATCGTTAACGTACGCATTTACGTAATAATTAAAAAGTTTATATAATCAAGTATTAATAAACGATTATTATTAAAAAAAAATTATTATAAATTTAAATAAAAATACCTTTTATTAAAACATTCTTTAATAAGTTTTAAATATTATTAAATATTTTAACTTAATAATAATACGAATTTTATAAAATATTTAAATAATTTTAATTTTAATAAAACGTTTAATATTTCGATAATTAAATATAATACCGTTAAATAAAAAGGTTGAAATAAAATAATCGTTTAAATGTTAATTTTTTTAATAATAATTAATATAAAACTAGCATTCTGATAAATATAATTTTAAAATAAATAAAATTAAGATAATATTTATATATATATATAATTTAATAAGGTTTATTTTTAATAATTTATTTATTATTTTTTAACAGAAAATATTAAACGGGCGTCCGGTAAATTAAAGGTTTAAAAGCAGGTATTAGCCGGTCGAATTCCAAAATTACGTTATAGCCGGGTCGGAAATTTGGAAAAATATTAATTTTTTTTTTCGAAAAAAATTCTTTTAAGTAAACGAAAGATTTTAATAAAAGTTTCCAAATTCGTTTTATATATTCCGGATCCTTATTTTCGGAAAAGGGAGTTTTTTAACCGTTATATCTTTTATTTTTATAAAATAATTAAAATTATAACGTTTAAAATTTTCTTTTTAAAATTTTTTTTTAAAATAATAAAAATTTACTTTATCGTTTTATACGGAAATCGGTTTTTAACTTATTCGTTAATAAAGTAATAATTACGTTATTTTTAACGGTTTTTATAACGGAAATAATCGGCTTAATATTATATATATCTAGTAAATTCTTTTTTTATTTAATACGTTTAACGAAATAATAAATACGGATATTAAAATAAAATTATTTTTGGAATTTTTTTTTAAATATCGGAAATTTTAATATTATTTATTAACTTTTTTTATAACGTAATTATAATAATAAACATTTTCCTAAACTTTAAGGTTAATATATTCGTTTAATAAATATTAGGCTAAAAATTTAATTACCGGTAAAAACTTAACTAAAATTAAAAAATTATTAAATTAAATAATATTTTTATTTTTATAATTTAATAATTAATTATATTTTTTTTATTTAATTAAAACCGATAAAAATATTATATCCGGTATGTATAATTTAAAAAATTTAATCGAAAAAACGTTATTCGTTAATTTTAAATATTATAATTATTTAAACTTTTATTTAACCGGCAAATTACTTGTGATAATTTTATAATTAAATTAAATTTTTTTTTTTTTTTTTTTTTTTTTTTTTTTTTTTTT